>OX493265.1:9090000-9137500 GCA_950370525.1 Bellardia bayeri
ATCAATGACTCAAAATGGACACAATTTTTTAGGTGTTTAGGTTCTATATAAATAAATTTAAACAAATATCGGAGTCAACTTGTTTTATACATATAATAATCACAACAGCATTAATTAAATTTTAACAAACTAATAAAAATTGTTAAAACAATCAGGTCAGTTATCTAAACATTAACTTTAGAACAATAAAAACTATTTATTGAAACTAAGATTCCAACTTAAAACCTCAGAATAATAATATAAAACCAAATACTAAAATTTATATGCCCTTATTCATAAAACTTACAACAGGTTTATAAGAGGTTAGTATAGAAATTTTCTTTATAAACCTGTTGTAAGTTTTTAGGAATAAGGGGGCTAATAATTATTAAAAAAAAATAATTTTCATATATAAAAAAACCAAGACAAATTCACAAAAAAAAAAGTCCTTGTCAGAAGTGGGATTCGAACCCACGCCCTCAGAGAGGACCAGAACGCTCGAATACAACTCTGTTGAGACAGAGCAAGTTGTAACACTTGAGTCTGGCGCCTTAGACCGCTCGGCCATCCTGACCTATACGAATTAGCAAACTAAAAAACTCACACACAATACACGAGCAAAAAACTAAACAACAACAACAAGCAACAAAAATATAGATTGCCAGAAAAGCAGCAGCAACAACAACAACAGCAACAAAACAAATCAAATGAAACGAATACAAAAAAATTTGAAGATGTACGAGTACAACATCTTCGTGTTTACTTCAATTCATCGTTAATTTGTTCTTCTCTTTTAGACAAGCAGCCTTGTCAACTTGGTGCGTTTCGCACCTTTTTTCGTTGCTTTTTTTAATTTTTTGTGCAAAAACTGCTGCGGTTCGCTTTTTTAAATTTCGGTGCATATTTTAATTTATACAAAAATGTGATGAAATCTTTCTTTTTACAAATTTTTAATTGTAGTTTTTTAATAATTCATTATCATGAAATCTATACGATGAAAAAGGACCCCATTAAATGTATTTTAAATACGAATGTGTGATAAATGAATCATTCCATCAAATTGGTCACATGAGCGTTATTGCTAAAGGTTGAAGAGGGTGAAAACCTTTGTTTGAAAATAAAAATAAAATTTTTAACAAGGAAATAAAAATGCGTGTATAGCATGCTGGTTTGAACTGTAGAAGAACAACCAGGGTTAGAGTCAAAATGGAGGCCTAACAAATTTTATTGAAAAATTTCAAAAAAGAGAAGTACTTTAAATAGAAAACAAAAATAATTACAAAAAAAGTACCAAATATATACTGAAATTAGCTCTTCTTTACCAATTAGTACTTCAGTTCCGCATAGCATATTGTGAGTTAAATTTTCTGAGGTTAAATGCTTGTTTTATATTTATTAGCTGGTTTATTTAAAAAAAAAAGCTTTTAATATTATTAAGTTTACTATTAATAGTTGATCTCTTTTTAAAAAGTTATATATAGAATTTATGAAATTAAAAAAATGTAAAATTCAATAAACATTTTCAATAAAAAAGAAATTTTAAATTTAGTGCGTTTTTTCCACCATTTTGGTGCGTTTTGAAATTTCAAAGTTGACAACGCTGTAGACGACTTTGTTTGAGAATGTAAAGGTTGTTGTTGTTGTGCTTGTTGTTAAATATAGATTTGTTTACAATTTTGCACAACACAAGCAGTGCTGCCAGTATTTTTTTAGAGCTTATCCTCAATTTTGGATTTGTCATCCCCAAAAATCCCCAAACTAATTTTTTTTGATTTAATTTTTTTTTTTTGTAAAATTTTTATTTTATGTAAAAAATAACATATTTATTTAATAAAATTCATTTTTAACGATACCTACATATATTAATATTCAAACTAATTCGATTTGTAATTATAAATCTTGTAAAGAAAAAATTATACCAGAGTTTAGCATTTCCAAAACTTCAGAATAAAAATCTTCTGATTCATTGCTTGTATTAAAAAGCTTTAGCATTTCAGTAGATGTATTTCTCACAACAAATTGAAATATTTTTAAAGTATGTGTTTATTCTGAGAAATGCTTCCAATAATTCATAGTGTATTTTGTTACGTATTTTTGTTTTGGTAGTATTCATTACTGAAAAAAACGCGTTCAACGCAAGCGTTACACTTTAAAAATATACACGTATATGTATATTTCAAAGCTTTTGCCGAATCTTCGCGTTCCCAAGAAATATCTCGAATAAAAATTCCACATGAAATTTGTTCCCTTTTCACATTTTCCTAATAAAATTCAATTAAACAATTTTATTTTTCGAGATTAAGGTCAGTTTTTATTTTTATTTTTTCCGATATTTCGAACAATCAGTTAAATAATTAAAATTCAATGTTAAAAAAATAAAAGGGAACAAATTACATGTGGAATTTTTATTCACGATAGGGGTGTATGATTTTTTTTAATAAAATTAGTATTTGCAGCCATTTTAAACAGTAAAAAATATATTTTTTTTCAAATATTTACATACTTCTTCTTTATTAGAAACCATCCACTATAAATAATAACACACATTTTTAGACTTGCCAATTATAAATAAAATCCCCAAAAAATCCCCTAAAATTTATGTCATCCCCAACAAATCCCGGATCCCCAAGAGGAAATTTGTATCCCAAATCCTCAATTTGGGGATAAATCCCCTAAACTGACAACGCTGAACACAAGTAATGTTTTTAATTTTAGGTTTTGTTTACATTATTGCTTTTGCTGTTTAATTTTTTATTGTTTTTGTTTACTTAAATAATGTGTTATTTTCGAGTGGTTTATAAACCTCTAAAATTATAAAAACTTAATGGTTTTTAAATTTATACAAAGTACAAGACATCATTTATTTTTGTTCTTAAGAATTTGTATTTAATTGGAAAACAATGTTCATTTTAAAAAGAATAACGTCAGTAAATATGTATGTATGTATGTAAACAACAAAGTCAATCTTAATGACTTTTAAACCTCAAAACAACAAGACAAATTCCAAAAATACTACGTTTCAAACACAGTGATCTAGATTTTGTTTATTAAACTTTGGAATTAGGTGCAAGGCATGATGTTATTATGTACATACATGCGTTCGATTATCTAAAATTTATGGAAAGTAACACAATTTATTAATTAATATATAGGCATATTAATTGCCTGAGTGTTACTTCTCTTTAAAAAAAAAGGAGTAGACCAAGACTATTTATGATGGTAATGTCCGGCAGATTGAACGTTTGCTACATAATAAGGACATCAAGATCCCGAAAAAAGCTGCAAAAAGTATTGGTAAGGATGTCAGTTCCTGGACGTTTAGACGCACATTAAATAGAATTGGTTTAGTAGCCAGTGTGAAAAAGAAAAAGCCAATCCGATAGAAATGTGAAAAAAACCACAAAAATTACTGGAAACGGGTTATTTGAAGCCACGAAACAAAAGTCAACCGATACCAGTCTAATGAAAAGAATACTATTGGCATAAGCCGCGTGATGCCTACAAAAGTACCATCCTTAATGCAAAACATCCAGACAGTTTTGCTTTACACTGTATGTATATATACAAAAATTGCTAAATTTTTATATAAATATCAACAAAATAACACAAACCTTGCAAAATGGGACAGTAACTTCAATTTGAGGGAAGGTGCAATATACAATTAAGCCTATTATATTAAAGCAAACATCATTTTTTTTATTAATACCTTACAACTTCTGGCCTTACTTGGTATATGGTTTTATTCCTCCTTATCTGTTTATCATTTAATAACTCTAATTATCGTCGTGTCTTCTAAAAACTCATTTGCTTTAACATTGTTAAGACAATTTTCTTTCCAAAGCTGGGAATTTCTAATATAAAATTACAATTTATTTTCTTTAATTTTACAAAAGAGAAAAAACATTTCCTCTCAAAGACCCGTATGATTTAGTTAATTTTGTTTTATTTATTTCAACATTTTCCCGCTTTTGAAAGTCACGCAAACCTAGACTGCATTTTTATGAACATTAAAAGCATTGCAACATTAAATCAAATTTCATTGCAGCAAATGCAACGATTTTGTAATCCAAAATTGCTAATAAAATGCTTTTAATAATGGTTCATTAATGCCATGAAATTTATGGCCATAAGACTAAGCATAAGTGCTTTTTATTAGAAAATTATACGATAAAGTAGTTAAATAAAAGAAAATATTTAATTGCAAAGAATGTGATAATTGTTTAAATAAATAATCAGTTAAGAAACGCTAATAAAATCTAAGAAATAAACATGTAGTCGTTTAAAAATTAAATAACAATCATTTTATACATCGTGACTCAGCATAAGGTCAGGATGGCCGAGCGGTCTAAGGCGCCAGACTCAAGTGTTACAACTTGCTCTGTCTCAACAGAGTTGCATTCGAGCGTTCTGGTCCTCTCTGAGGGCGTGGGTTCGAATCCCACTTCTGACAAGAACTTTTTTGTATTCAAAACTTTTTGAAACAATTTGTAAAAATAAAACCTCTGGCTATTTTTAGCCACGATGTTACACAATATTAACTAACCCAAAAGAACTTGGCTGCGAATTACAATATGGACATAAATTTTTAATTTTATTTAGAAATTTTAAAATTAGGCCGCGTTTTCACTATTTCATTTTTGTTGTCAAATTGTCCAAATTGTTGGCAATTGTATGAAAATGGGTTGTCATATGGCGTCATTTTAGTCATCTATCTTGATTGCAAACATAGATGACTCCATATGACAACCCGTTTTCATACATTTGCCAACAATTTGGACAATTTGACAACAAGAATGACATAGTGAAAACCAAGCATTAGATTATTTATCTAAATAAATTTGTTTAAAACTTTAAAATTTTTCAGTATTTAATTGAAATATTTTTATGTAAATTTTACAGGTCAGGATGGCCGAGCGGTCTAAGGCGCCAGACTCAAGTGTCACTACTTGCTCTGTTCCAACAGAGTTGTATTCGAGCGTTCTGGTCCTCTCTGAGGGCGTGGGTTCGAATACCACTTCTGACAAGAATTTTTTTTTTACAGAATTTTGTATTTTAAGGGGAATATGATTTTCATTTGAATTTCAAAATCAAAGATTTTCAATATAAACATTTTTCAATACGATTAATTTTCAAATTCTAGTTCAAATCCTAGTTCAAATCCTAGTTCAGATTCTTCTTTAGATTATAGTTAAGAATCTAATTAAGGTTCTAGTTCAGATTCCAGTTCAGGTTCTACTTTAGCTTCTAGCTCAGGTTCTGCTTTCGATTCTAGATCAGGTTGTAGTTGAGGTTTCAGTTCACTTCTAGTTCAGGTTGCTGATCAGGTTCTAGATCAGGTTCTTGTTCGTGACATTTTTGTAGTATTTCTTAAATTTTTAAAAATTGTTCCTGTTTCTTTTACGAACCTGCCTATTACTTTAACTCACTCACGGTCATTACTCACTCATTTAGTGTTTTATATTGGTAACAACTTAAAAATGGCTTTACGCTAGTAATCTCCCTCGTGCTGGTTAATAATAGGAAGTGTCAATGTACAATTACAATATAATGAAACCAAAAACCACAAATAACAACTTACAATAATATAATTACTTATTTAACAAAACAACAAACAAACAAAATATAAAGAGAAATAAAAAGAAAGAAATAATAGCAAACTAGAAAAGCCTATTATGACCACTTAAAAAGAAACGAAATACTTGAAAAAAAAAAACTGTTTATAAGTTTAAATTATGAAATAATATTAAATAATGACTGTAAACAACATGTTGTGAAATAATTGTTTGTATTTATGTTGAAATATGTAATAATTATGGAGCTACAATTTTCGAAATTAAATATTTCGAAAGAAAGCCATTTTAAATGGAAAATTAAGATTTGGAAATCTAAATTTCAAAAATTTTTTTTTCGATTTGGAATACCCAATTTATATTGTATAAAACTGTTACCTGTTCTCAATAACTGTTTAAATAACGTACCTGCAATGAAAGAAGAGAACATGATATTAGTTTTCAGCCAAATGCAAATTAAGTTTAATGGTAAATGGAAAGCCTCATTGCTATTAAAATTTCTAAAACCTGGTTAATACTTTTTCGTACCATTTCCATAACTCAAGCACAATTTAGGCTAATTACACTTTAAACATCTATATATTTCACAACTACTCTCACCACACTACATCATATTGTAAATGTCAAAAATGTCAAGTTTAAAAACCATGTACAAAAATTATTAACAAAAGAAATCCAGCAACAAAACAACGACATGATTAATATGGAACACACGTCTTAGTGCTGGTTGATTTCGTACATCAGGGTTTAAATTAAACTGAAAATGATGGAAATAGATCTATATTTTTAAACGAGGTCATCTATCAAACAAACAATCAACTGAAAGAAGTAGAAGTGAGGTCCAGGGAAAGAGTGAATTTATTTGTTTGAAAAGCAACCTTAAACGTTTAACTAGCAACAGTTTTTTTTTGTATTTCAACAATTTATTGATTTTTCTGCACAAGCACAATGAACCATTTTTTAGCAACAACAACAAGGTTTACCAGGGGGGAATATTGAGGGGGGAAATACGATGTAAATGAGATAAACAACGTAAAATGTGCTCTAGTTTTTTTGTGTATATTTTGCTGTAATACATTGGCTTTCAAAACTAAACATCATATTTAATGTTTTTGTTGTTGTATATCTAGTAGATTGTAGACAATAGCAAATATACCTCCTAGAGAAACAAAAATATTAAAGTAAGAAAATCTGTAAATATGATGAAAAAGGGCAGAGCTAGCATACAGTGGAAACGTTAAATATTGTTTGGCGAAATACTTTTTAGAACAAAGGTGGAACAGAAACTGATATAAAGAAAAAACAGAACTATAACAGAAATATAACCTAAACTAGAATTAAAGCCTAAACTAGAACCGAACTAGAACCTGAACAAGAATCTGAACTAGAAACTGAACTAGAACCCAAACAAGAACCTGAACTACAACATAACTAGATCCTGAACCTGAACTTGAACCTGATCAAGAACCGGAACTAGAACATAACTGATACCTGAACTAGAACCTAAAAAAGAACCTGAACTAGAATCTAAAATTGAATCTGGACTTGAATCTAAACTCGAACCTGAACTAGAACCTGAACAAGAACCTGACCTAGAAACTGAACTAGAACCTGAACTAGAACATAACCAGATACTGTACTAGAACCTGAACTAGAACTTGGTCAAGAACCGAAACTAGAAAAGAACTGAAACCTGAACTAGAACCTAAAATAGAATCTGAACTAGAATCTGAAATTGAATCTGGACTTAAATATAAACTCGAACCTGAAGTAGAACATAACTAGATCGTGAACTAGAACCTGAACTAGAACCTGAACCTGAACTTTAACCTCAACTAGAACCTGATCAAGAACATGAACTAAATATGAACTGAAACCTGAACTAGAAAAGAATGAAAAAGAATCTGAAGTAGAATCTGAAATTAAATCTGGACTGGAATCTGGCCTCAAATCTAAAGTAGCACATAAACTGGCACTGAACTAGACTCATTTTAAAGTTCTAATCAATTAATACCTTTACTGACTGTCTACACTTTTTTCTATTCATTTAGTTGCCTGTGTTGTCTTACATTTCATTATTTTCAGTTGTTTCTGTTTTTTGTTTCTGTTCATCTTTCCCATTTTCTACTACAATCTAGATGTCATTTTCAAAACTAAACAATGTAAAAACTACAAATAAAAATAATAAAACGACAAAAAAACCTTAATATGAAAAACCCATCATCAGATATTCTTGTGTGCTGTACACGTAAATAACAAAAAAAACATGTATTACAAAAAAGTATTTCCCCGCGGTTTAGTGGTCGATATTTTATGCATAAAGCTAACAGCCAGGGAAGGAAAGATTCACAAATAACATTACAATAGAATGAATGTATGTTTGTACTATGAAATACTATCAAACAATATTATATCATTGAAAATCTTTTGTATGTAGATTAAAATAACAATCTCATCTCATCTTTTATTATAAATTTCATCAGGTCGCTATTGTGCTATGTGTGTTATGAGTTGAATGGCAAAAAAAAGGGGAAAAATAAATATCATATCTGTTACAAATATTGCAAATAAATTTTATAAAATGCAGCATTTAGTTGTTAGAGAAAAAAATTGCAGAAACATTACAATTATATTGTTTAACAAATATGCTGTGTCAGATTTGATATAAGAAAAAGGGTGTGGCAACAAAATGTGGCATTTATAATTCATTCTCTAGGCTTACACAATTATAATTTTGGAAGCGTGTTTAAATCAACATTTTTTAAGCAAGACTCTAATAAACTGAGTTTATTTCTTAGATCCATATCATTTAAAGCTCGGTCCACAAAAAGCAGATTTCTGATGCAACGAAAATCGTTTATTCCAAATTGCTTCATTTTGGCTTTATATTTAGTTGCATACAACAACAGCTCTTTTTAAAACACCCTCTTGTTTTTGCTCTCTATCTAAATAAAAAAAACTGCAGAAGTATTTTGATATTATAATATGTAATTGTTTGTTTTACATGTCATGTTTTGCAGAGCTTTGTTTCATTTTTCTTCCAACATACATTTTTCAGATTAATTACTACTTTTTCATGTTTCAATGTTTCATATTCATAAATATTTTAGTTCAGTTTCTGTTTTTGTTTGCTGTTGTCATATAAATTTTATAAATATCTGCGGTTTTTAAACTTGCAGTACAATATTTGAAATAACAAATAATAGTAGAAAAACTATTTCAATTAAACTAAACACAGACATGAGAATATTTAATATACAGTCAAATCTAAATGCAAAGGACAGCAAGAGATAAAAACTATTCAAATTAAAACAATTTCTATAAAACAAATTAATTTTTAATAACCGTTACTAAGCTCCATTATAAGGTGGCTTAACTGTTTCTGTTTCTCAATTTGTAATACATATTTTCTACATTATAATTTTCTATTTATCATATAAAATGTTTGTTTTCATACAATTCTGAATTTTTTCGATATGCAAATCAATTAAATGGGTTTTAAGTTTTGCAATTCATAAAATTGTAGTAATCATGCTAAAATATTACTGGCCTATGGAGTAGTAGACCATCTGGTTGGTTTACGTGGGACCCCGCTTAAAAAGACCACACCACTCGTCAGATTTAATTTCGTATACAACATACTGTAGCTAATATGTGTACAGAAAGTCGCGTTTTGCTAGACCCAACCTGTAGCTGTGAGATATCTCAGTAGGTCATTGAGTTTTGACCCGGCTACCTCACCAAGGTTGTTCAATGTATAGTTTCCCATTAATTTATGTCTCTTGACACTCAGGGCTGGGCATTCGCAGAGAAGGTGGAAAATCGTTTCCTCTTTTTCCCTATCCTTACAACTACGACAGTGGTCGTTAAATGGCAGTCCCAGGCGATTTGCGTGCTTGCCTAACGTCCAGTGTCCCGTTAATACTGTCAGCAACCTTGATATATCCTTCATTATCAGTTGCGTAGTGCGTTTCTCGTTAAAAGATGGCCACATTAACCATCTACTCTCCTATGGAATAGTAAACCATCTACTCTCCTATGCAGTAGTAGACCATGTACTCTCCTATGGAGGAGTAGACCATCCACTCTCCTATGGAGTAGTACACCATCAACTCTTCTATGGAGTAGTATACCATCTACTTTTCTATGGAATAGTAAACCATCTATTCTCATATTGAGTATTAGACCATCTGAGTAAGTTCTGTTTTAAGATCATTCTTGAAGTCATAGTGTAAAGTACTTTTAATGCGTCTTAGTTTATTTAAATATTTTAAGTATTTTTAAAATGTTCTTGATAATTAATTTTAATGAGTTCTTTTCCCTCTTGAATTTCCATGACTCATTAAGAAACTTATCATGTGTTTATTGAAAAACTGTATACTACATTGAAAATATAAACTACTAAATTTAAAGAAGCCTACTACTTGTTACCAAGTCATTTATTCAACAAAATATAATTATAAGGCCATTAACCGAGTATGTATGTATAATTGATTTGAAAGATTTAAAAAGTCATTAAAGTAAACAACTATTTCAAACAGTTAAAGAGGATATGTAGGAGAACTATTTTACAATTTACAGATTAAAATTAGTAGAGTATGCACAATTTACATTGAATAGATCAAGTAAATTGTTAAACTTAGAGTGCTTTTTAATTTCTAGTAGAGTGTGCCATAAAATAATGCAAATTTTGCATGACCGCATTGCAAGCATTTAAAATGCAAATAGTAAAAATTTAAATCAAACAAATGAATTAATAATTGACATTTCATATAAATATAAAAAGCAAAAATAATAATAAATATATTGAGAAAACTTTAACAAAATTGTGTTTAATTTCAACTGAATTTTAAAATCACAGATACAATAGTTCGTAACTTCAAGGACTTTTAAATCTTCTTTATTAAACACCCTTAATATATGTCCTTGTATAGTACATCTTATTCTTAAGTTCTCACATAGTACAATATTATATTTAATAACTGTTTATTTTATGACTATAACAATAAAATCTACATAACGATTTCTTTTATGATGCTTCAACTCAAATAAGGACATCCTGCTTGAAGAATTACGTAGCAGAAGACAAAAAAACAATATGTGTCCTTCGAACCACAATATAAAAGACTTGTCTGGCCGAAAAAGGAAATTACAGTATGAATAAAGAAATAAACAAGAGAGAGAAATAACATGCTGGTATTTTCATGGCATCACATCAAGCTTAAATGGTGGTGACATATTTTTGAGCAGCTAGCTACACTTACAAATTTGGTTATATTATTTGACAGGATAAAGATAACTAATAGAGTATTAGACGCTTTCTTGCTCTACTCTCATATTTATAACAGCTATTCTATTGATCAGTAGACCATCTACGGAATAGTAGACCATATATTCTCTTATGGATTAGTAGACCATCTACTCTACAATGAAATAGTAGATCATCTACTCGCCTATGGAGCAGTAGACTATCTACTCTCCAATGGAGCAGTAGAACATCTATTCTTCTATGGAATAGTAGACCGTCTACTCTTCTAAGGAATAGTATACCATCTACTCCCCTACAAAATAGTACTCTGTCTACTCTCCTACGGAATAGTAGACCATCTACTCTCCTATGGAACAGTAGACCATCTACTCTCCTACGGAATAGTAGACCGTCAACTCTCCTACCAAGTGGTACTCTGTCTACTCTCCTACGGAATAGTAGACCATCTACTGTCATATGGAATATTAGACCGTCTACTCTCCCACAGAATAGTAGACCATCTACTCTCCTATGGAATAGTAGACCATCTACTCTCCTACGTAATAGTAGACTATCTATTCTCCTATGGATTAGTAGACCATATATTCTCCTATGTAATATTAGACCATCTACTGTCCTATGGAGTAGTACACCATAAAGGACTACAAAGCCTACTTTGCCTTTATATTTGGTTCGAATTGTAATATTTCTCGTTATGCTCTTACTTTTTTTGTTGGTCTACTAAGTAGTATTTATTTTAAAAAATAAACTAGTTTGTTGGTTCTTTGCGTTTTTTGTTTTGTTCCTCTTTCAAAAAAATACACACATTCAATGTTAGAAAATTAGTGTATAACAGAAATTTAATATTTGTGTGCTACAAAATAAGTCTAAACCAACGGCAAGATGGTAACAAATAAGGATAATAAAACGAGAGACAAGCTGTTGATATTGTGTTTGATACTTAGTTCTCACATTTGTTTTGTTACTGTCGTTCTTGGTTTTAGGTTTTTATGTAAAATAGTTAAAGTATCCGAAAAATAAAACTTAAGGGAGATAATCACTTGCTTACATGGCAAATTTAACAAATTTGGAACACAAAATTACCAAACAGTTATTGTGCATTTCAAAAAAAGTATAAAGAAAATAAAGTAACAGCTTTAAAGGAGGCCAAGGCTTTTTATATGATGATAGAATGTTGGGTAAAATTAAACGTAAAATGAATCGAAATAATAAAAAAAAGACATGTAATCGATGGTGAAACTGAATGTCACATAAAATAAATTTGGCTTCAGGTTTTAACAATTTTTTTTTTAAATTTCAGTGGCTTTTTCTTCTATTTTTAAAAAGAGTCTTCTCTGCTGTCTGTGTAAGTTTATGTTAATTTATTTAATAACGTTTAACCCTTTTTTCCTCTTTATATAAAAGTATTCAAAACTATGTTATCTATTCATTTTTATCATTTAATATGACATTTTAATTTGTTTTATTAAATGCCAGACAATCTAAATAGAAAAAATAATAATAGCACAGCCACAGAAAAAAAGGTCTGTGTGTTTCTACGGCAGACAAACCTTTTGCTAAAGTGAATGTCACTTTCATAATTACTATAAAAACAGCAAACACATAAACACTATAAACTACACCAAGGCGCTGGGGGTGAAATTAAAAATGGGGAGAGTTTGAAAAAAGTTGGAAATTTGAAGAGAAGCTTCTACAAATTTTCATATTTTTTAGTAAAATATTCAAGAGATTGAAGTATTTTCGGTTAAATTTAAATTAGTAAAATAAATGGTGTCATTTATAGGGAATATAACAAGGGTGAACTGATTTTTCATTTACTGCTATAAACAGTATGAGAATGCAATTAAACTTTCTTTGAATTTAATGATTCAAAGTTCTAATAATCGGTTTGGAAGATTTTAATATATTAGAAAGATAATGCTCAATAGAAGAATAGATGTAGATGTTGTACTGCTTCATAGGAAAGTACATGATATATTGCTAGATGGTCTATTGCTCTCCAGGAGAGTAGATCATGCACTGCTCCATATGAGAGTAGAGCATCTATTGCTCCATAGGGGAGTAGATGATCTATTGATCCAGAGGAGAGTTGATCATCTACTGCTCCATAAGAGAGAATATCATCTACTGCTCCATAGGAGAGATCATCTAATGCTCCATAGAAGAGTGGATGGTCTACTGCTCCATAGAGGAGAAGGTCTACTGTTGCATAGCATAATAGATGGTCTCTATTACCTAATGGGAGAACACTTTTTTAACACACTGTACTTCATTTTATTCGTAATCGCCCTTCTGTACACTTTTTGTCATAAAATATATAATTTTGAACTAAACAATAGATCTTCAACTCTTTACTGTTTCCAAGGTAAACTTCGCAAACTTAGCACACCTCACTTCTGTGCTATACAACGCCTTTGATAAAAAACCGCTGTGAAAACTCTGGTATTTTCAATGAAAATCCACACCAGGACTGATGATGATGACACGTTATTTGCTTTGGAAATGTTTATATACAAACAAATAAATCTGTTTTATATTTAGTTTTTCTATGTTATTTTGCATAAATATATGAAATATTTATATAAATTTGTCTATAATATTTCAATGTTTTTGTTGGCCGGGATAAAATTTGTTTGCTTTTTAAATAACGTGCATGAACATTTATGTGGTATATGAATGATAATAATCATTACTCATTATTGAAATGAAATCCAAAAGAGGAAGAAAAGCGTGAATTCGTGGATGACAAAAGGGAGGGTAGTTGCAAAAATGAATAGCACATTTGATGAGGGCTTTGCAGATAAATAAACAAGGCATAATTCAAAATACAAAAAATAATACGAACATTTTCAAAACTGTCCAAATATTACTATTTATCAACTATTTATATTGAAGGACGTCATTCAGACTTCAGCGAAAGTTTTCCAAAAGTTGCTGTTTACGAGTATAATAAAGTACATCAAAATCTTGCTGTTAATATTAGAATTTCCGCTTAACTTCTCACACATCCCCTGTATTACTTTTTCTACCAGTGTAGTCTCACAGTTTATGTGTGTGCGTTTTTTTCTAATTGTAGCTGCAATTTTCATAATTAAATGTGGGCTGGTGGTATGCATTACTCTACAACTCTTTGTAGATTATCGTTTTGCTGTCATTGTTGTGTTTTGCCAAGATTTTAAATCATTCTATTAAATGATAAGAAATATAAAAACAACAACTAATATGTATAACTACAATAATTGTGTGTCATTTGTATTAAATGCTTAAGCTTTTAATGGAATTTAATTTATTTAATTGCCTTACAGGGTCTGAAAGGAAATTTAGTTTTCAAATTGAAGTGTACTTATCAAGAGACAACTTTTGGAAATACAGCAAAATAAATGTATCCAGAGGCAAGATCAAAGTAAATAAGCTAAACAAGGAAGTAAGTGGGAGAAGAGTTTAAAACAATTAAGTTAATTTGCAATTAAACGCAAATAAAATTTTCAAATGTATTCAAATTATGGAGATAGATAGATGAGCAGTTAGTCTTGTGATATGAACTTATTTAACTTACTACAACTACTGCCCTTTTATTTTGTGTTTTTTTTTATTAAATTCTTTAATAAAACTTTTAATCAAATCTGATTACATATTTATCCAAAAATTTTGTTCAAATTCCCTGCAGATGTTTATCCGCTTGTTTAATAACTTTATTTTGATTTTATGACAATTTTAATCACAACTACCTGAGACGCTCTAAACACTTTTAAGAGGGTGAAACGAAATAACAGAAAAATTCTATAAAAGTTGCTCTAAAACATAATAACAGAAAGTTAATAACTCTCCCCCATAAAAGTTATAATATTTTTTGGAGCTTGTCTTTTTGGCGACAGAAAAAGTTTACTGTTTTTCAACAGTATTTAGCTACAAGCAAGTAAAAATAAAATTTTGTTTCTTTTCATTTTTCTAAAGCAGTGACAAAAATTTTAATTTTCATAAAAAAAAAGTTTTTCTTTATGTTGTTCCAGGGCTTGTTTTTAACAAAACCACCAGGTATTTTAACTGGTTTTATTATAAAGCAACAGAATATTGTTACAGAATATGAAATGTAAAGATAAAGTTTCGCTTTTATTTCATTATGGGCCTTAACAAACAAATGTAAAAATTAAATGAGTCGTTTTATTTTTGTTGGCAAAAATGTATTCAAAAGCGTAATAAAATATAATTTTTATTTAGAGCTGTTTATGTGAGTAAAAACGAATATTGTTGAGGTAATAATCGTAAACTATATTAATAGGAAACGGATGTGACAAATGGCGTAATGGGAAAAGTGAAAAGTTGCAGAGAGTTTAAATCAAATAAAAAAAATTTAAGGAAATTTATATTAGATACTAAAAAAATATTGCTATTTGAAGTGAAAGTCATCAGAATGTTGTTATTCATAGTGAAATTGTTTCAAATTTTTGTATACTCTCTTATGGAGTACTCTCCTATGTAGCAGTAGACCACCTACTCTCCTACGAAGTAGTAGACCATCTACTCTCCTTATGGAGCAGTAGACCATCTACTCTCCTATGAAGCTGTAGACCATATATTCTCTAATGGAGCAGAAGACCATCTACTGTCTAATGGAGCAGTAGATCATCTACTCTCCAATGGAGCAGTAGACCATCTACTCCCCTATGAAGTAGTAGACCACCTCTCCTATGAAATGCAGATCATCTACTCTCCTATGGAGTAGAAGACTATCTACTAGCATATACTCTCCTATTGAATATTGGAGTATCTACTCTCCTATGAAGCAGAAGATCATCTACTCGTCTATGGAGTAGTAGGGCATCTACTGTCCTATGGAGCAGTTGACCATCTAAACTGCTATGGAGCAGTAGAACATCCACTCTCCTATAGAGCAGTAGACCATCGACTCTCCTATGGAGCTGTATGAATAATGATTTTATTGTGAAAGTCTTCGAAATTTTGCAATTGTAGTCTCAATATTGCTATTTATAGTAAAAGTCTCCAAATTTTTGTAATTTATGCTAAAATTTACTGATTTAAATAATTAGTTACTTCCTTCCTAAATCGTAATTTTGGGTTTTAAGCTTCTTTATTTGTTTATTTAGCGTTTTTACCCTTTTCAACCTGAAATTGACAATTAAATTTATTGACTTAAGCTAAATTTTCTATTAAGAGCTGCCACATTCTTAAACTTCTCCTTGAATTTGTTAATGTTTAACCTTTTTCTTACGATTAATAAGTCATCTTCAAATCTTTTATTATTTTGCCTACTATATTGACTTTGGTTAATTTTTTTACATAAACACTTGACCACTGCTGGTTAGTTCATTTAATAGGTTTTATTAAGCTGTCTTGGCACAAAGTACCCTTCTTAAGTATGCAAACTTAAGAAGATTAACCCAATACCAAGTAATCAAATATAAATATTTGGAGCTGCAAAAATCCCTACACAATAAAGATCCTTTTAAAAGTAAACATTTTTATTAGAGATTTTTTCTGTTGACTTAGTCATCTACCACGCAAATTTTAATTTATTCAACCCTTAAAGTATGCTTCACTTGTTATGCTTCTCGCTAGTACATTTGCCATTTTTTTAAATTTTTTGCAATTAATTTAACATTATCATGAATATTTATTATAGAAACGCGTTCTCATTGTTAAGCAGAAAATGAAAGCAACTGCCGACACCTTAGATAAACATTTGGAGCATATCTTAAGGAGGTAATCAAAAGTATTTTGTTATGCTTTGTTTAACCATTTGAAGTATAAAATACACGTGATTTTAAACCTAAAAAAGGCTTAATATTAAACATCTTTTTTCAATGCACATTCTCAACCCTTCTTTTTTATTTTCATTCCTGTTAAACATGTTTAAAACTCCACAACACACAACAATGGCATTGTGAAATGTTGCCTGTTTATAATGAAAACCACCTTATAGCACACATTACAGGGATTTCATTTTAATATTTTCACTCTACTTGATTTCTTTATTATTCATACACCAGCTCATATGTATGTTTACACTCGTACACACACAATTGTATGTGTATTTAATTTCAAAATGATTTTAAATAAATTTATGATTTCTTAAGAACGACATGTTGTTGTTCACTTTTCTTTTGCAGAAGTATAAATATAAAAAAAACACAAGAAACATACTTGACAGCCTTTTGTTTCTTTTACTTGTTTTTTTTTTTTTTTTTTGATATTCTGACACAGACAAAACAAAAGTTAAGCATATTGTAAGGATGAAATATAGCAAAAATCTGTTGCCTAGGCAAGGGCATAAGGAAGTTGTTAAAACAACAAAAAATTGTAAAAAAAACGTAATTAAATAGATTTTAAAATAAAGAATTCAAAAGTTAAATGAGTTAAAAATGTTTAAAATTTAATATAAATTATAAAGTGTGAAAAATTTTACTAAATAAAAAAAATTTGGAAAGTTTTACTGTAAACAAAATGTTGAATTTGGAAATACCTAAGTTTTAATGACTCACTGTAAATATCAATATTTTGAATACTTTTACTATAAATAGCATCATTTTGAAGACCTCCACAATAAATAACAACATTTTAAAGTCCTCCACAATAAATTTCAACATTTTTAAAACTTTAATTACAAATATTTTAGCAAAATTTTGAAGTCCTCCACAATAAATAGCAACATTTTGAAGACTAACTATAAATAGCAACATTTTGAAGTTCTCCACAATAAATAGTAATATATTTAAGACTTTAACTATAAATAGCAACATTTTGAAGTCCTCCACAATATATAGCAAAATTTTTAAGACCTTAACTATAAAATAGCAACATTTTTAAGTCATACACAATAAATAGCAACATTTTTAAGACATTAACTATAAATAGCAACATTTTGAATTTGGAAATAGCAACATTTTAAAGTCATCCACAATAACTAGCAACATTTTACGACTTTTACTATAAATAACAATATTTCAAAGACAAATAGACGCTTTTTAAATAATTTTCTATAAATAGTAAAATCTACATTCTATTACTTTTACCTTTATGTTCTTTGTTACCTGTTTTTGTAGCCTTTCCCATCCCCTTCTCAGTCTGTTAAGTAAAACTCCTGTCATCTTCAACATGAATTGTATGTAATTAACATTTTCAACCATTGTAAAAAAAAACACTCAGCAAATAATCATGGTGTTTTAACAAGCAGCAATCTGATAACGCTCATATGACTCTAGCACTTGTAAAAAGGACACAAGGAAAAATAGGGGGAAAAGTACGCAGACAAAAAATCCCACAAAATACACCTTAAATCCTTAAAGGATTTTTTATTTATATAAATATGTCGTTTTGTATGCCCTTAAGCTACACTAAAAGCTTGTCTGTTTGTCTGCAAGTAGTACTCATCGTTTAAATGACATAATTGACTGTGTATGGCCTTAAGTTTGCAACACAACCTCAAACATGTTGTTCTATTTTAGGGAAAGGGAACGACAATTGTCTTTATTTCTAGTCTATCTCTTTCTATTTGCTTATCTTTCTTATACTTCTCTGGCATAGCCTTTTGTTTATGATTGCGTAAAGTCAAAGTATGATTATAATACAATATGTCATCAAAAACACTTGTATTTCTCTATTCCTGATTTGAGTTTTCCAGTCTGTGTATCGCCTCCTTAATATATACTTTTGTTTTTGTGGCTTTACTTTAAAGTTGATTTAAAATCAACAGTACGAGTATCTATTTAAATTTAATGGCTTTTAATTTTGGTTTGTTAAAAACAGCTTTGATAGAAATCAAGTTGCCAGCAAACCAAGAAATCAAAAATGTAAATTATTTGTAGTATAGCCTAAAAGTATACTTTGATTTGATGAACATCTAGGGGTTATTGTATTGCCAGTCATTGCTGGTGTTTTAATTTGTGGCATTTACATTAATTGTAGAAAGTTTTTTAATTAAACCATAAATTTAAATGGTTGGGTTTTCGATTAGAAGATTTCATGGTGAAATTCCTAAAGTATGCTAAGGTTTTTATGCTGAAGTTAAGAGAATAGAGAGTTGAGAGAATAGAAAAGGGGAGTTGTGTTACTATTAGTTAAATTTGCATCAAATTGCTATTATTTTTATTTTATTTTCTTAAGTTATGATTTTGCCATAGATGTTGTAATATAATTATTTAAAATTAGTAATAAAATGTTTAAATTTATTGCCTAACTAAGAGAGCAAACTAAATTGCATGAAAGCAATAATTAACAAACAATAGCACTCACACTAGAAGAAAATAAATCAGGCTGCAAACGAAAACCTTAAGGAATTAATGACTCAAGAGCAAACAATAAATACACAATTTTATAGCATATTTTAAGGCTACGAAAGTACTAAAGGCATATTTGAACTAAATAAACATGTATTTTTCAGAGTTTAATTCCCATTTTTTATGCTAGCAATTGACACAAAATCCTTTAGCAGTAGAACAAACATTAAGCCTACTTTGCAGCTGAAATACTTGTATAAAAATGTTAAGTTTACCATAAATAATAAAACACAAATATGCAAAACATACTATTAGTATAAAAACAGCAGAAGTGCATGAAGCATTTTAACCATAGAAACAAACAGATATAAAACAGAGAGAATATTTTCCACTTTTCTAGTTGTTCACTCATATAACCGACAACAATCCTATTAGGAAACAATGAATATTGAATGAATAAATGCATAACAAATGTTTAAATGAAAAAAACAAAGACTTAATGGCGCTGGCATACAACAGGACACCAGAAATGTTTGGAAAAACCATAATAAAAAAAAAACATATAAACAGAAACATCTTTACAGACAACAAATGGTTTTTAAAACACAAATAAATAGAAAACTATAAAGAATTTAAATAAATTAAAGCTACAGCTAGGAAGAAAACACAGAAACAAATAAATGCCTTTAACAGACAAAAGCAAAACGACACTGTAAACACTCACACAGTAATGGAAATAGTAATAGCTAAAACGTACAGTCTAGGAATGACTGTAGTATGGCTGCCCGAGCAGTGTACTGTAAAATTTAAACGGAAACGGAAGTTCATATAGAAAATTATATGAAAACACTCAATGACTACAAGCAAGAGGTAGGAATGAAAGCAAAAATGTTGGCCAGTGAGAGGGATAGAGTTAAATAATATAAATACAGAATATATGATGGGAAGAGGCCAGGAGGAGCCAGGGATAATTGCAAACTACACACTCGTTGTTTGTATTTGTTGTTGTCAATATAATGACAAAATATAAGGACTATACACAGCAAATACACAAATACACTCATTGTAGGTTTAGCATACTGAAGGAGATTTAAAAAAAGCATACAAATATTAAAAGTAATATTTTCAAAATTTTGCTGTTTTTAGTAAAATTTTCTTAAAGTTAATTTTGTTATTTTTAATGAAATTTTATATTTATAGTGAAAATTATTAATCAAAATTTTGCTATTTTTAGTCAAAATTTTCTTAAACAAACTTTGCTATTATTAGTGAAATTTTCCTAAATAAAATTTTGCAATTTATAGTAAAATTGCCTTACACAAAATTATGCTATTTATAGTGAAATTAGCTTGAACAAAATTTTGCTATTTATATTGAAATTGTCTTAAACAAAGTTTTGCTATTTTTAGTAAAAATTTAAAAAACTAAATTTTGATATTTGTAGTAAAATTTTTTTGAACAAATTATGCTATTTTTAGTTAAATTTTCTTAAACAAAATTTAATATTTTTTCTTTTGAAATTTTCTTCTACAAAATTTTGCTATTTACATTAAAAATTCTTTAAACAAAATTTCGCAATTTCTAGTGCAATTTTCTTAAACAAATTTCTTCAAGTTTTTTATTTATAGTGAAATTGCCTCATAAATAAAATTTGCTATCTACAAATTTTACATTAAAACATTTTTTTGTGTTTAATGAGTTTTAAAAATTTAGTTTTTTTTATTGTGGAGAAGAAGGAGGAAGGATCCTATTAACAGTGAACATTTTCCAAATGTTGCTATTTCTAGCGAAGGTCTTCAAAATGAACTTTTTTTGTGGTTGAATTCATCGAACTCTTGCTATTTTTAATGAAAGTTGTTAATTATAGTGAGAACTTTGAAAATTGTTGCTATTTATAGTAAAAGTCTTCAAAACTTTACTATTTAGCGAAAGTCTTAAAAGTTTTGATAGTTATAGTGAAAGTCTGCAAAATGTTGCTAAATATAGTAAAAGCTTCTTAATATAATATAATAATTATAATAATTTTATAATTATAATAATAATTATTCTATATAGTAAAAGCTTTTAAAATTGTTATTTACAGTTAAACTGCCGTATTTATAAAAAACTAAAGTAGACTTCAAGTGTACTTTAAGACAATAGTTGAGAGTCTTCAAAATATTTCTATTTTTAGTTGAGAGTTTCCAAAATATTTCTATTTTTTATGAAAGTCTTCAAAATATTGCTAATTAAAGTAAAAGTTCCTAAAATTGTTGTTATTTATAGTTAAAGTCTTAAAAAATGCCATAATTTTTAGTGAAAGTCTTCAAAATGCTGCTATTTTTAGTTGAAAGTGTTCAAAATATTTCTATTTTTTTTTTTTGAAAATTTTCAAAATATTGCTAATTAAAGTAAAAGTTCTTAAAATTGTTGTTATACAGTCTTTAAATATGTTGCTATTTATAGTGAAAGTCTTTAAAATGTTGCAATTTTTAGTCAAAGTCTCTGTAGCTTTACTATTTTTAGTACAATTTTCAAATATTTTAAATTATATACCTTATTCTATTTACTTCCAGTGCTTTCAACTCTTTGCTGCGGTTAGAAACAAAGAGACAAAGTGTAAATTTACCATATAATAAGCATTATTTGTTTGTTAAATAACTAGCAGTTGGATAAAGTATGATGGGGGAGCTAAGGCGCCTGGCTGGCTGCATTGCCCAAAGAGACCATAAAATATTGTGTAAAACATTGTTGAAAATATACAGACAGACAGGTCATCGAAATGGCAGAATGACTGCTGTTGATGTAGCTGATGGTGATGATGAGCAAAATCACAACAAACAAGGCTGCATGTTGCATTTGGCAAAATAAATATGAACGACTACTATTCATTTACTGAATATGTTTTGGTTAAATAGTTGGTCAACATATAAAACAAGGCAAAAAACATATTTATATTAAAATAAAGAAAAAACATACAGAAAATGTTATATTCCCTATGGTTAAAATAGAGGGACAGACAGTTGAACATTTATGTTAAGTATACGCGGCAATAGGAAATAAGGATGGCAGGAAGAGTGGTGTATGATTACAGTATGAGTTTGCCAGAGTAACATGGTGTCCATGTTAGAGTTTTTTTGTTGTTGTTTAAAACAATTGATATTTATTAAAATGTAAACAGGAGTGAGAACATTACTTTGTATTTTGTCGTTGGAAATTTTTTGTGGCTAAGGGTAATTTGCAAAATGAATTTGAAAAGATTTTTTGCAATAATATATGGCTTTATATCAAATGGTTTAGAGTGAATGGTAGAGAATAATAAACAACAATTGAAAACAGTGATTTAAAGGTTTACTGAATTGGTTATTAAATAAAAGAATACTTACGTACATACATACATATGTAGCAGGATTATATTTAAAGTAGACTTACCTAAAAGGAAAAGAAAACAAATATATAAATTAGAAAAATTACTTATTTAAAAAATTAAATTTTTTGTTAAAAATTTTAGTTTTTTTTTATAAATATTTTAAGTTTTTTTTCATACATCTATTATCTTATTTTAAAACTAAATTAAATCCATCATTTGGAATTAGCTTTATCAAATTAACTCATATTGAGAAAATTTCCCTTTTTAGGGAAATTTTTATTTTTATGCCAAATTGATACCAACTATTTCAAACAATATTAGACTTAAAAAAACTAGGATTTTAATATATGTGCATATAAAAAATAAAATTTCAATGTTCAAAAATACTTTTTTTTTTAATTTTTGTTCAAAAATTTAAATTTTTTCATGAACTGTTGAAAATTTTCAAATTAATTTTAATTTACTTTGAATAAAATACCGTTTTAAGTTACAGTGTCCATAAATCTTTAATTCGCTAATGCTTGGTTTTCACTAAGTCATATTTGTTGTCAAATTGTTTAAATTGTTGGCAATTGTATAAAAACGGGTTGTCATATGGCGTCAGCTATGTTTGCAATCATATCATATGACAACCCGTTTTCATACAATAGCCAACAATTTGGACAATTTGACAACAAAAATGACATATTGAAAACGCGGCCTAACAATTTGACACAAATTAAAACAATATGAGAAAATTTCCCTTCTTCGAAAATTTTTATTTTCTAAGATTTGGGATCAAATGATTTAGAAATTTTTTGAAACCATATTAGACCTATATTAAGTAACTATTACAAAGAAAAAAGCTAAAATTTTTAAACTTTTAAAATATTTGTAAAAAACTTTTTTAAAAAATTTAAATTTTTTTCAGAAAATTTTTAAAATTATCCAAAAATTATAAAATTCTTTCAAATTAAATATTATTTTATGTTACAGTTTAAATATATCTCGAATTTGACTTCAATTTGTGGTAAATTACCTCAAGTTGGGAAAATTTACCTTTTTAGAGAAATTTTTATTTTCAAAGATTTTTTAAAAATTTTCAAAGCAAATAAATCACAAATAATTTATAACAACATTAGAACAAAAAAGTTACAAGAAAACCATGAATAATGAAACAAATTTAGAGCTTTAAAAATATTTGTTAAATTTCACTTTATTTATTTATTAAATTTGAAAAGTTTTAAAAGACATTTCCATATTTCTTTTAAATAATTATTATTTTATTATAAGGTTCAACTAAGTTGGAGAAAATTTCCCTTTTTAGGGAAATTTTTAGTTTTCCTAATTTTTTAATAATTTGCTAGCAAAATTTTTAAAAAATTACTTCTTAACTATATCACTTTAAACAAATTTGAATTCACTTAAAATAAAGCATAAATTTTTAGCTTTAAAAATCTACCTTCAACTTTTAAAAATATCCTATCACAGCCTTCTATGAACAGTCTCATTTAAATTTACATTACCGCATTACTATTTTGTTGTTTGTTTCGCAAAATTGTCAAACATTTGTTATGGATTAAACAAAAATTAGGAGGTAGTCGACCTCCTTGTTACGAAAATTGTTTTTCCAAAAACGCCTTAATGTATGCTGTGTTTTTAAATGCTATTATAACGCTTAAATGGCCATACATATGTTGTGTAAAGTATGCTATATATATGTAGCTAATAGCAAACATTAACCACCACCCACCACAAAATTCAACCATTGCAGCATTACACTTGCACTTGCTTGTTGCGACAAACAGCAGCAATTGCTGCATTTACAGAAACCTACGACATTAAAAACTTACCTAACCGCTAGTCGTTTGTGGCATTATTTAATGATACTTTAACCAAAAAATCATGGAAAATACGTTTTTAAATCATGTAGTTAAACAGGGGCGCATACAGAGAGAAAAAGTAGCTCAGCAAAGATAGGTTAGTGTAACTTAGATACAGCAGCAAAAAAAAAAAAACAAGTAAGAGTGCTATATTCGGCTATGTTGAATCTTATATAACGTTCACCTTTGTTGTGTACGCATAATTATATTACATATATACATACATACATATATATTATATTGTTACGTTTTTACCTTTTAAAAACGGTGGTTTATTTCCTTTAAATAAACCGGATTCATTTAATTGCAAAATAAAAGCGTCAAGTATTTTGAAGAAAATATAACGAGTCTTTATTTATGTAAATGTACACAAATAAGCTGTATGCCGATAGACACGCCATCTGTTGATGAATTTGTTCGTAACAATATTAATACACTTTGTTTGATAGTTTTTTTTGCTGAAATTCTCAGAGGTTGTCTCGGATTTTTGCTCATATCTCCGTTATTTATTAAATAGCAAACTTCTCGAAAACATGTCTGACAGAATTATTGAAGATTTTGATCCCGAAGATATCTTCAGAAAATTGATTTCAACAGACAGACAGACAGACATGGCTTAATAGACTCCGCTATCTATAAGGATCGAGAATATATATACTTTATAGGATCGGAAAATTATATTGTGGAAATTACAGACGGAATGACAAACTTCTCATGAAGGTGAAGGGTATAAAAACGGAATGAAGACACTCAAGTAGTCAAGTCCTCTGAAGTAGTCGAGACACTTTTAGGCACATCTGCAAAGAGTGATGTAGGCAAGATACAGTGCAGACACTTGTTGCAAATTGCAAAAACGAAAAGGTTAGGCATTAAATACACTTATAACCAGCATAGAGGAAGAGTAAAAGAAAAAACACAGTCTCTAGATCTCCAAATAAAGTTAGGAGTTTTCGACACTGTGTTAGACAAGACACTTTTATATAGTACAGCAAAGAAGCTTTAGAACTTAGTTGAGACACTCATTTATTCAATTGAAGCGTGTTAAAAAGTACAGAAGACTACGCTTTCTAACTAAAATAGTACATTGAAGTACTCAATTCACACCAGCAAAGACTCTGATATAGACAAGACATTTTATGCGGTATGAGCTGTAGCTCCATCTTGCTGGAACCATATGTTACGATTATTGAGAACTATCGGACGTAAAAAATTTTCCAACATGGTCCGGTATACCACCCCAGAGACGGTTTGTGGTTCATTAAGCTCATTTTCGAAGAAATATGGACCAATAACTTTATCAGCCATGATTCCACACCAAACAGTGCATCTGACAGGGTGTAATTGTCGCTGATGCAATGCTCTTGGATTCTCTGTACCCCAAATCGGCAGTTCTGTTTATTCACATATCCATTTAAATGAAAATGTGCTTCATCGCTCATAATCAGATTATCCATCGTCCAGAAGCATAATAAAATTCAACAATTTTTACACGTTCTTCCACTGAGTATGATGACATTATGAAATTTTATAAAATTCTGTATTATCTGCAAAAAAAAAAAATTAAAAAAAATTAAAAATGCAAAAGTTATAAGCATTTCAAATCAGTCAGTCCAAGTTGGCCCACCCTGTATATACTACAGAGCTACTGAAATAGCCAAGGCAATTTAAGACACCACAGCAAATATACTAAAGTACTTAGTTAAGACACTAATTAGTCAGTTCAATTTTGCTAAGACGTACAGATACTCATTTTTTCTCACTTAGAATAGCACACTGAAGTTGTAAAGACATTTTAGGACACATCAGCCAAACTATTGATCTAGTAAAGACACCTTAATAAAAAGTAGACACTTATAAAATCAAATAAAATTTAAGCATCCAACTCATTTAACACCAGTATAGAGTGTTTAAAAGCAATGACTTTTAATTAGCCAAGCCTCTACACAAAATCGGCACCTCCTTTTACGCTCCTGGATTTTCTACTTTACTTGATTATATTCTGCTCATACGGAAACCCAACAAGGTACTTAAACTTGTAACGTTAAAAAAAAAACATATAAAAATAAAAGTTGTCTGTCGTTGTATTAAAATTTCATTTGGATTTTAAACACAACAACATGGTAGGAATTTAACATAAAACTTTATGGCAAATAATGGTTAACAGCAATATCGAAAACATGTATGTATGTAACACAACACAAATTTTTACAACCTCACTCCTACCCCCCAAAAAATAAGGAAATTTAACATGCCAGCAGGGTTTTATAAGATAATCACAAAATCCGTTCATATTGTAGCCAACAAATATGATGAAAATATAAATATACACACACTCACACAAGAAAACGTGTGTGCATGAATGAATGAATGAATGACTGAATGAACGCCATAGACAATTCAATATGCCAACTAAGTATGCAATGCAATTTTGAGTGGTGATTATATTACATTGCATATGCACAAGTATTTGGCAAGGGGATGGTTACTTTTTCAAGGCTCTCTCATATAGACATGCTGATGATGATTACGAGTATATTGCCATTGTTGCTGGTTTTACGTTGATGTGCTTTTACGTTGTATGTAGCTATAATTTAATGATGACCGTTTGCATACTTTTAGGGGTCATGTTAAAAATGAGGAAATTTAATTGCATACTTAAATATTAATGAGCAATTTTATAAGTATATTAAAAAAAGAAAATTGATTCGTTATTGGTCTTGAAAGAGAAATTTTTTAAACAATAAAAAAATTATGGTACAGGAAGAATATATAAAAGAATATTTAGAAATTTGAATGACCATTAAATTAAAAAGATTAATTATCTAACTCTTAATAAATTGCTTTAAACTTGGTCAAATTATGAAAAATAAAAATGTCCCTAAAAAGGGAAATTTTCACAAATTGAGGTAATTTGTTAAAAATTTATGCCATTATAAAGGCAATTTATAATTACAATAATTTGATGAAAAGTAGTTGTAATTATTAACATTAGTTCACAGTTTCTACAATTTGTGTGAAAAATTTAAAAAATGTTTCCAAAATTTGAAATTCTGTTTTTAAACGTAAATAAAATTCTGGATTTTAGTACTTTAAAAGTTTAACTAGGTGTTTTTTAATTGCATGGTTTAAAAAAGTTATTCAAATAATTAAAAATAAAAGTAACCCTAAAAAGGGAAATTTTCTAAAGTAAAGTTAATTTTCTAAAAATTTATACAGTTTTAAAGACAGATGATAATTATAATTTAAACTAGAATTCTTTTATGAAAAACCTCTAGAATTATTAAATAAATATATTTGAAATTTTTTTAAATTTTTGTGAAAAATTTCAAAATTGTTTATAAATTATTAAATTTTGTTATTAAACGTAGATAAAATTAAAGGTTTTCTTATTTTAAATGTTTAATTAATTAAGTGTTTCTTAATAAATTCTCTTAAAAAAGTTGTTGAAATTATAAAAATTAAAAATTTCCCTTAAAAAGGGAATTTTCACAAAAAAGGGAAATTTTTTAAAAATAGATGAAATTTAAAAGATTTGAGGTATATTTAGCAAAAAATTTGTCAATTCGAAAAAATTTTGAAATTTACTAAAAATGTTGAGAAATTTTATATTATTTTTCGAATTTCTTAATATTTTTTTTAGAAATTTGGAAAAAATTGCCCTTAAAGAGAGAAATTTCTCATGTTGAGGTAATTTGCTTTAAAATACTGCCATTTAAAATATTGTAGGTAAATTTCATTACAACTATTAACAATTTGTGAAAAATTTGGAAATTTCTTTGTAAATTTTGAAATTTTTTGTAATTTTGTTTGTGATTTGTTGATTTTTTATATGAAATGCTAAATTAAATGATTCGCCTTTTCAACTTGATTTAAATCTCTCCAAATAAAATATGCCCTAAAAACGGAAATATCCCTTGTGAAAATTTGTATGCAAATTATGCCATTTTAAAGCTATAAGCTAATTAAAGCTATAACTAATAATAATTTAAAAAAAATTGGTGTTACTTTAATAATTTTGAAAATGTTAGAAATTTTTTGTGAGAACTAAGATCTTTTTTAATTTTTTTAGTGTTTAACCAAATAATTTGTTTGTAAAGTAGACATTCCTTTTAAAGTCTGTAAGTAAAATAAACAGTGTACAGAAAACTAATAAAGCAATTACACTTAGGTAGCCAGGACACTTTAATATACTACAGCAACTTAAAATGCAGTACAGATACTGAAGTAGCCAAGACACTTTAAGACACCACAGTAAAGATACTGCAGTGCTTGGTTGAGACACTCATTTAAACGTTTGAATCCTGTAAAAGAGAACAAGAGCAAAGAATTTTTAACTACAATTGTGCTTCAAACTAGTCAGAATAGTTTAAGACACAGAAGTAGAAGCGACACTACTTCTGTTTATAAATAAAATAACTTGAGCATAGAAGGACAATATTAATAAACTATATTATGGCAAAGATACTGATGTAGTCAAGACACTCCTCTGATGTAGTCAAGTACAGCCTCTTATAAGTACAACTTATTAATTTTTTTAATACTTTCATTAAGAAAAAAAAACTGTAAATTATTTCAAAATTCATAGCTTTCATATTTAAAAACAACAATTCTCATAAATTTATGCTTATTTATTGTAATCTAAAAACCTTAAATTCAAATGAAAAATACGGCTGAGACTTAAAAATGTTTTTCTATTAAAGTAGAAGATTAAAAGAAATAAAAAATTCTATTGAAATTGTATGCTAATAAATTACTAGCTTGTAAAATACATTAAAAAATACTTAATACACAGAAATGCAGCCAGGCAATTTAAACACTTGTGTACTGTACTGTCTTGGTACTAAACAAGTGTTAAAATTCCCATTAGATATCGAGACAGAAAAAAAGGTGCCAAGAAGTGTGTACACACTTAGTCAGCATTTTGAGGCACGTTTTAGCTAAATGTTTATATTATATTATGGAAAAAAATTACTAGTATTTAATAGCATCAGGCCATTAAATAACAATTATTAAAAATAGAACGCACACAATGCAAATTATGGGGGAGATTAGTTTATAAATAATTGCAAAAGTTATGCTTTTTTAAAAAGTCTAAAAAGTGTGCTAAATAAATAATTATTTAATTTAATTATACTCGTATGGCGAAAACAAGAAAAACAACATAAATACTTTTTATTATCAATTGAGTAAAGAAAAGTTCAATTATAATTTACTTTTACTCGAGAATAAACAGTCACAAAATCATAATAAAATTGACCTTCAACTGATAACGAGCGAGAAAATCATCAGCCGCAGCGCTTAAAACAATCAGGGAAGACAGCAAAAAAAAATGTAAAAAAAAGCCAAAGTCTCAGAGGTAGTTGAAGTGATTAGTCTCAAACAAGAGCTTAAATAAGCAGGACTAGAAAAATACTAAGAAAAATGCGGGCTTTTAAAACTTATAGTGGTTTTGTTATAATATGTTTAATACAAGTGAGTGTTAATTGTGTAAAAAACATTAAAAACTTAAGAAAAAAATCTTGAAACTTTGATTGCAGTTTTCCTGGGCTGGTGTCATAAGACCCCCTTCGCCTTTAATAACCGATGAAACCAAAGAAGAGTTTGAAAAACAAGTACGTTTGGAAACTGAGGAATTCCTTAACAATATCTTCAAAAATCAAATTGGTTTCTTTAACAAAGTCAAGACCTCTTTAAATCCAGAGAGCCAACGTTATAAAGATATAGAAACATTTGTACAGAGACTGGAAGTGGCCAAACAAGAGCAAAGTTTGGATAGAAAAGACGAACTATACTGGGATTCTTTTAAAAAGGTATTAAAAAAAAAAAACTGAAAAAGTTAGATAATAACTACCATTCTTTTCAAGATCGATAAGTCTACTTTATTGCTTAATGAGCGTAAAGAAACCGGTATGGAAGATGATGATTATCAAAAGATTTTAGAGGAGCATGGCATTAAGGATTTACTCAAAAATTTCTTGGCCGATGTGGCCGTCTACTTTTGGAAAATGGCCAAACATAGCGGTAAAGTCGTAGAGACCACCGTAGATCGTTTTATTGATAATATGCAAAAAGACAAAGTGGTATTTTAAAAGATAATAATAAGATAATAATATATAATATTAGTAATTTAATAAACAAGTAAAGTTAGTTAAAAACAAGAGCAAACAAGATAGAAATTTATTTAGAAAGATGGGAAAATTTGCAACAAAAACAAAATACAAATTTGTTCAAAAATTATTATTTTGCTTTTATATAATTATAAATATGAATATAGTTTTATAACTTAACAGTTAAATTTTTAAAATTTCTCTTTTTAGGGAAATTTTTAATTTTCAATATTTTGCGAAAATTGTGAGACCCTTTACACGATGCAATTAATTGCATGCAATTTTTTCCATTCTCTTTTAAAATTGCTACGTAAAATGTTGTGCACTTATACGATGCAATTTTATGTGCAACAAATCATGAAATTTTTTGAAGTTTAATTACACATTCCTCTTTAGTTTTTCATTCGCAACAATGAAAACAAAATTTTAAAATATGTATATGTAAATATAATATACAAAAAATGTATGTACATATGTATGTATATAAAATAATATACATACATATACATAAATACAAAAATTTTAAGAATTATAAAAAATGGAAAATTTTAATACAGAAGAAGTAATTGTAAATGTTCTTGTGCATTAATTTTTAAATCTCACACTTCAAAGTCAGCATAAGAATAAAACAAAATAAACGAAAAAAACGATGATAAAAGGAAATGTTAGAAAATTGCATGACAAACGATAGTCGTGCAACTTTTTCTACCCCCTTGCTTCTCTCCCCCGTTTGCCAACAAACATCAATTGCATGCAAAATTGCATCGTGTAAAGGGCCTCTTACTTATATTTAATATTCTACTCTTAAGAAAACTATTTCTTAAAATTTTTGTTTAAAATTAATTTTTTTTTTAATTTAAAAAAGAAGAATTTTGAATTAATTTGAATTGGGTTTGAACAACCCAATTAAAAATTCTTACTAAAATTTATAAGAATTATATTGTGGACTTCTTAGCTTTCATTTGCTGCTAAATTTGTTTAAATTACCCCCTAGCTTGAGAAAATTTTTATTTTTCGATATTTTTTAAAAAATTTAACTGAAAACGAATTTTAAAGCCTTAAACAATTATTACATATACATAATAATAAAATCGTTACATTTCTAAATAGAGAAGACAAAAATTTCAAATTATAAAAATCTATTTTTTTTAAATTTTAAATTTTTTTTAAGGAAAATAGTAAATTGTAGCTAAAAAATATATTAGTAATGTTATGAGTCCTCAAACATTTTTAAATTACCCCGACTTGAGAAAATTTCCCTTTTTGTGGATGTTTTTATTTTCCAATATTTTGTCAAAATTTTAGCTCAACCTTAATAAAACCGTTTCAAATAAAAAATCCAAACATTTCTAACATAAATAAATAGTATACAAATTTAAATTAAATAAAAAAAATTTAAAATATCCGAATTTTTTATTTAAGTTTTAAAATTTTGTTTAAGCAAATTACTAAATTCTTGAAAATCGAATATACATATATTATGTTCTAGGCTTCATAGCTTTCATTCGACATAAACAATTTTTAATATTACTTCAACTTGAGAAAATTTCCCTTTTTAGGGAAATTTTTAGTTTTTCAATGTTTTTGCAAATTTTTTCCAAAACTAATTTTAAAGTCTTATTAAAAATACAAACATTTAAATTTATTAAAAATGTATGAAAAAAAATTTGTACTTTTTCAAATTTTTGAAAATTGGTTTCAATAAATTACTAAATTGTTTTAAAAACAATTATGTATATAAATTATGCTATGTGCTTCTTAGCTTTCATTTGCTGTTAAAAATTTGCATATTACTTCAGCTTGAGAAAATTTCCCTTTTAATGAAATTTTTTGTTTTAAAATTTTTCAAAAAATTTTAGGTTAACTTGAATTATAAAGCTTAATAACACCAATTCAATAAAAAATCCTGAAATTTCTAAACTAACTTGACAAAAATGTATTATTTGTTAAAATATTAGTTCAAAATTCTAGATTTTTCTTTTTTTAAATTTAATGTAACTGTTTGTGCTAATTCCCAAAATCTTTTTAAATCCTATAGAAATTATATTTAACGACTCTTAAACATTCATATTCTACAAAACTTTTTTAAATTACCCTGACTGGAGAAAATTTCACTTTTTAGCGAAATTTTTATTTATCGAAATTTTAGCCATATATTTGTAAAATTTCTCTTAAAGGCTTTTATGCTACATATTTAGCTTAAAAATCTACAATATTGTAATAAAAAGCAACAATTCCAATATGATTGCTATACTAAATCACTGAAGCATTTTAAATATCCCTAAAAAATATATAAAAGTTTTATGGTTTAAGAAAAATATACATTTTTACAATGTTTTATAACCTCTATCTAACAAAATAAACAAAAACGTTGCCATTCATGCCGTCTTGTATCATCCACTGACCCTACTTTTAATAGCTTGTCCATTTTATGGCCCTTTTAACAAATTTGCATGTAATAAACTATTCAGAAAACTAACAAAACATCTACTTTTATTAAACAGGAAAAAAGATCCTCAAAAAAATGCAAAATTTTTATGGTTTTCACTAAATACTGACAGCATGAATGAAAACTTCAGGCACTAAAGCGAAAGAGAGCGGGGGTAAAAAAGAGGGACATTTCATTAGTTGCATTTTTTTTTGTTTATAGTAAAAAGAGAAAACAAAAACTCAACCACCTTAGAGTTTATTATTTTGTGTAAAATTGCTGTTTTATGTTTTTTGATATAAAATATTTATTTTTTGTATTTTATTGTGGCAGAGTTTGAGGTTGGTTAAAAGCTGTTTGCGTTGTTATTATTATTATTATTTTTTTTTTATACTCCTGCTGCTGCTGCTTCGTAGCAATTAATATAATTGAAAATGAATATTTATTTATACAAATTTACAGCTTTGGATGTGGAATTAAATATAAATATACAAATTGAATTGATAACTTAACGTACAGGTTGGTTGGTCAACAACAAAATTCTCATAATAATCCAAAAAGTTTAAAAAATATTATTTAAATGGGATTATTGTAAAGGACTTAAAACTATTAATTTATATTGTAAATTTAATTTAGTGGAAAAAATATATAAATGTGGTCAATTGAAAATGATAATTTATAACAGACAGATAAAAAAATATAAAATTAATAAACAAATCAAGGCGACAATGTGATTTTAATTAAGGTGGCAACATTTTTGATGGTCAATTTATAAAAACAACAAAAGTTCCTAAAAAAAAAAAATTGAAAAATTCTCTAAAGCAAATTCTTGAATAGGCAAACATTTTGTAAAAAAAACATGGAAATAAAAATTCTTGTATAATAGCCTAATGGTTTGAACTGTAGAGAAACAACCAGGATTAGAGTCCCAGTGGAGCCCTAACAAATTTTATTAAAAAAATTCAAATAGAAGTACTTAAAATAGAAAACAAAAATAATTTAAAAAAAAGTACCAAATATCTACTGAAATAAGCCCTTTTTTACCAATTAGTACTTTAATTCCAAATAGCATATTGTGAGGTAAATTTTGAGTGCTTATTTGGTCTAAAGAAAATTCTTTATCAGGCCGGCCTTAGCTAAAATTTTGTAAAGAAAATACTTGATCAGGACGGCCTTAGCAAAAATTTCCTAAAGAAATTCATTCAAAGTAATTAAGAAAGAAAAATATTTTGTAGAAAATTTTTTGAATTTGCAAAATAATTTCTTTAATATTCCTTAAAGTATGCTTCACATTTTTTATTTTAACATATTATCTAATGTAATAATATTACTTCCCTCTTTGTTAACTTATATGAAAAAATTTTATTTCAATTTTAAAACTTAATATTAAAATCATTTCTTAATATTGTTCAGTCATACAGCCGGTCTGTGAAAAAAACTTGTAACTCCTAAGGATATGAATGAGGTGGTTGTGTTACCAAGATTTTCTCTTAAGGCAACAAAAGATTTTTATGATTTTTTGTTGCCTGCAAATCTTATACATAAAAAATATATACATATACATAAATATGAAGAACATATGTAGATTTCATTGACGTTTGTATATGAAAATCCTTAATGTCTTAAGAGGATTTGCTATGGCATATAGGGAGTCTATATGCAGTAGAAAACTGCGGTAGTTTTATATAAACTTTAATACTTTTGTTTGTTGCTATTCATTTTCATGAGTATGTTAAAACCTTAAGGTTATGCTGTGAAATTATTGAAATTATTTTGAAGAAAAATAACTTCAAAATTTTGTGTTTAGAAAAGAAAGTATGAGATAGTCTTTGCAAGAAGTCTATTAAAAAATTATTAAAGATATTTTAAGGAATATGCTACACATTTTAAGAACATTTGGTAATGAAATAACATTAAGACTAACAACATTAAATTAAGAATACTTTTAGGGATTCCACAGTTTTATTAAAAACAGCATACATTTCAGTTCATACATTTTCCTAAATAAAACTCTTCTCAAAAATCATTAAATTAAATATATTGTACTTTTCATAAAATTCCTTTTGTTTCTAAACTTTTCAAAATTTTCTTTATGTCTCCCCAAAGTATGCACCAAAATTTTGCTTTTCACTTTGTAATAACACATCTCTAATCGTAATATTATGAAAACCATAAATTATTTTCTTTTCCTTTAAGTAAAGTCTCTTATTAACTTTTATTTTAAAACCTTATAAATTATCATTCGAAAGTTTTCATTCTCCAAATTTATTATTCTCAAATATTTTAAACCTTAGTTTATGGGATTCAATCAAGTATAAAATTTTGTTTTTTCGTGTGTAGTAATATTTCTAACATGTTATCTTAGACATTATGTTCAGACCGGCCTTAGCAAAAATTTCTAAAGAAAATTCATGTTCAGGCCGGCCTTAGTAGGATTTTCTAAAGAATATTCATGTTCAAGCCGGCCATAACAAGATTTTCTAAAGAAAATTCATGTTCAGACCAGCCTTAGCAAGATTTCATAAATAAAATTCATGTTCAGGCCGGCCTTAACAAGATTAAAAAAAAAAAAATTCATGTTTACGCGGGCCTTTTTCGTTAGCAAAATTTTCTAAAGAAAATTTGTTGATAATTTATAAAGAGTGCTTTGAAGTTGTTATTGTCTGAATTATTTTTTATCTCTTTTTCTATTTAAAAACTTGCTAGTAATTGACATTCGATATATTGAAGTATGTATATAATAATGAAATGCAAAAAAAAAAACGGTAACAAAATACAACGTAAAGGTGTATTTTGGTCAAATCCAGGGAGGTACATTGTCTGCAATTATTTATGGCTGCAACATAAATAAATAAGGCAACAACAATATGGCAAATACTGTGAAATAAATACTATAAACTCGCAGTAAAATGGCAAAAAATAAAAAAATATATTTATAAGGGGTAATAAAACACAGAAAAATATAAAAAACAACTTTATTACGAAAAACTGTGTATAATATTTAAAAACAGAATTGTTTTAAAAATTTACAATCCTAAAAGTAGGCTAGCTATAAACTTAAAAAAATACTTTAATGGAATCCTAAAATCCCGCACTATTTAAGATAATTAACTAAAAAAACACAGTTTTTATAATATTTGCAATATTTGTTGCCTGCTGTTAGTTGCTCAAATACTTAAAAAATCAATACAACATACCTCCAGGCAGTTTAGTGAAATAGCTTATGTGTTGCCTAAAATTAGGTGCTAAATATTGATATTATTACTTGTAAAAACTATGGTGGTTTAAAATACTTTGCCAAAAACTTTCTTTTAATATATTTATTTCTTTTAAACTGGCAACAACCAAAACTTTATAAACGACTTTATCAACTTTTGTACCTACTTGGGCGAAAGAGTGTACGATAATCTGTTGTCTACAACTTAAAATAAACCGCAAATACTAAACTCAACTAACAAAACAACAAGAAACCTTCCAAAAAGATGATATAAAGGAAGAACTGGCAACTTTGTGAAGAAAATATTATCTCAAGACTTTGCTGAACTCCAAACTCATTTTCAAACAAGGAATGAAAGAACGTACTTTGTTTACTCAAGTTGCACAAAAATTTAAAAGAATATGTGGCAGGGCTAAACAAAAAAAAAACTAAATACTTTATTCATTAACTCAAGTATTTATTATTTTAGTTTTCGTTAAACAGAAAATAACGAAATATTTTCTTGCTTTGAACTAAGATGTCAAGTTTTGGTGGAATTTTTCAACTCTAAAGATTAGACATTAAAAATCAACCACTAAAAAGTAAAGAAATTAAATAAATAAGGTTCCCTTGCACATTTAAGCGTGTGCTGGTTAAAACGTATAAGAACTCTGGGGAGGAGACTGGCTCACAAACTGAAATGAAATAAAAATATTTGTTTTAAAGTGTTGTTGACATTAAGACAATTGCTTTGTGTGGCATTATTTTTGGTTTCCTTTTTAAATGCACTTGGTTTTGAAGTTGTCTAGAAGTCGATTTTGCTGCTTTTATTACATTTATTTAAACGAAAAGGTTAGAAGTTATTTAAAACATAAAAAAGAGAAAGGGTTGCAATAAATATAAAATTTAAATCAGATAATAAATTTAGTTGAGTTTTAATTAAATTTTAAGGCAGACATTTAACAGAATTAAAAAAAGCCAAATAAACATTTTTACAACAAATCTCAAATGATCAAACATATTCCTTAGAAACCTTTTTTAAGGCCGGACCGATCAAACATATTCTTTTGAAAATCTTCTTAAGGCCGGCCTGATCAAGTATATTTTTTTAGAAGATCTTGTTAAAGCCGACCTAATCAAGCATGCTCTTTAGAAAATCTGAAAAAATGCTGATCAAGAATTTTCTTTAGGAAATATTGCTGTAATTGTTATTTTTGTTAAAAACTATTTCCGATTATGTTAAAACCCACATTTATTGTATTAAACATTTGTTTTAGTAGCCAAAAAAATATGCAAATTTCTTGTTGTGTCTAGCGGTTTGAAGCCCCCCACCCCCTATCCACATATGTTTAAAGTTGGACTATTTATGAAAGTTTGCTTGTCATTATCATATGCAGAGGTTATAAACAATCAATTTTAAAACGATTTTTTTTTGTATTTTGTTTTGGCAGAGAAAAAAAAGAATTAAATAAAAAATTGTAAATTTTTGGGTAACTTTAGTACGTGACTGCCAAAAGAATTTAGTGAACAGACACCAGTTTTATTGGTTATTTTTTTAGAGCCTTAAGGGAAGTCTTAATAACGGTAGTAACATGACAGCCATTAACATCAGTTACACCAGCTTTTGAAGAGCCTTAAGTTTATTGAACTGAATTTTAAGGTGGGGAAAAAGGGGTTTTTGTATGTTGGGTCATAACCACGTGACTCAGTTACATTTGTAATTGGAGGTGGAACTATGGGTAAATATGTTTAGATAAATTGAAATTTTATTGCTGAATAAAGTATATAATATGAAATTTGTATGCAAAATGTTTAAATAGAAATGTTTAAATTGAGTAACATTTAGCTAAAGACCAATAAAGACTTTAGTTAAATATAGCTATTTCTCAAGCTTTTTTATTTATGCCAAGTGTGTAAATATTTCCAACACAGTTGCGGTAAAAATTGCAACTGTGTAAATTGTGTAGTAATGTAGAGAAATTGATGTTGTCTTCATTGTAATGAAATTTCCTTTTACTCATTGAAGAAAACTAGCATTTTCTCTTTAAGTAGTAAAATATAGTTTTTCTATTTTTAAATTATTTAACAACACACACACTCACACAACAGTGTGACGCACAGTGTCGTGTGTGTGTTTGCAAAGTGCGTAAAAATAGAACAAATAAACGTATCGGGACAGACACAACGGATGGGTGGATAGTTGGCTGGTTGGACGGACATACCAATGATATTTTACACTTCATGATGCATGAATTAAACAAGCGAAATGTAAAGAATCTATATGTACATAAGTTTTATGTTTAAGTCGTTTTTCAGTGACGATGGCAGCGGCAGCACAATGTGCCAGTGACATTTTACAGATTGTGAAATGTGTGTGTGCTGTTGTTGTTTATTTCTTAAAGATGTTATAAACAAATTTTTTGAAAAACAACATTTGAATTTTTTTTAATATTAATGATAAACACAATGTATGTATGTATGTTTTCACGAGAATTTAGCGACCCACTAGTTTTAGAGTTGAATAAAGATAAAAAATTATTAAATGTGGAAATAATATTGCTATTTTTTTTTTGGCAATTAAGAACTGGTGGGTAATTTTTTAATTTTAAGCAATCTTATGTTCATTATTCATTTTTAGAATTAAAAAAAAATCCTTGTTAAAACTTGTAATCGTTCAGCCAATTTCTTACATCGATCTTTAAATCAGTGATCGGCTTTTATAGTCACCAGTGTCTGGAACATTTTCCATTATTTTGTTCTAAACGCCAGGAGTTTCCATAAAGTTTATTCAAAACATCAATCAAAAATCTTCATCATTAGCTACACAGATAACAACAGATAAAGAGAAAGTCATCTCTTTATGTCCACCACTGCTTTAAACCCCTCTCTATCATGTCTTACCCTTTTAGTAATCACTTCTCTCTCTCTCTTTCCTTCATTCACTATCCTCCTGCTCTTGAAGTGTTTCTTTCGTTATTTTTTGATAATTTAATGTGATGCCATAAATTAAATACAGTCAAAACATGTCAGTAACAACAATAAAACACAAAATAATCAAAAAACACGTCATAATTTTAATTTTTATACAATAATAATTGCACACTTGACTGACTATATAAAGAAGAATTAACCACAACAAAGAAATTAAATAAGTAAGAGTGCAGTAATCGCAGGAAAAGAATGCTATTAACCATTTAACTTTGAATAATTTACAGTGGTAATTTAATAAGAATCAATTGCATTGAAATACCTTTCATTTGATATACATATTTATTGTGCATGTACACAACTTAGTATGAGAGCTATATAAAATTTGCCAAAAATAAAGGTGGTTCAAGCTTTACGCTCATATCTCAGCCATTTTTGCAGCGATAAGGCTGATTTTCAATACCAACTTATTTAAATGTATATTTCATATAATGATAAAAGATTTGGGTACTACCAGAAATTGCAGTCTTAGTAATGATGATTTCCACTAACAGAAGGATAAACTCAGATCGTTATATCAACATCCCTATGTAGTATTGTTCTTGTGTCGTTGGAAATCACTTGAACATTTTAATGTGAATCCTTGACTATCCCAAATATTTTATATTTTCACAGTTTCTTTGTTATGATTTTTGCTGTTTCTATTAAATTGCAACATTTGAAATATGACACTAAACTCTGTGTGTTTGAACTTCACTGAAAGCGAAATGAAAGACAGAAGAGTATTTAGCATTTGTTTTGAGCACAATAAGCTCAAATGGTGTCAGCTGGTTGACATTGACAGTTGAGCAAATATGTATGTATCTCAATATTTTTACAAAATTCTGGTTAAAGTTGTTCAGCAAGCCATTATTATTAAGTACTTTATACATTTTATATTTTTTTCTGTAAAGTCTAGTCAACAATTTTTTTTCTCCTACAAGACAGGCCATAAAACTTGTTAAGTGTCACATTTGTGAAGTTATATGTAAGTATGTATTTTGTTTGCTTTCTTTTCTATTTTTGGGCAATTGTTTTTCAAAAAGCCATTTTTTATAAATTATGGTTATTATTTTGGTATGGAGCGGGAGAAAAAAATTTAAAAATTTTAATCATTCATATAGAAATGTATACATTGTATTGCAAAATTTTCTGATTATGGCAGATGATAAATGACTTGAAAATAAATATGTTTTTGTAAAAAAAAAAATCTGCATAAAAAAAGAGAACTTGGTTTTTGCGGTTTTGTTATTAATATTAACATAAATAAATTTCAAGCTAGCAATAAATAATTACAAAAATAAATCATAGTTTCAAATGAATTTAAAATTAAATGCATCTATTAGGGCCATATGGGAATAACATGAAAATGTTGACAAGTTTAACAATTGTTATAATTAATTCACTGCATTTTCGAAAATTTGACTAGAAATTAGGTAACGGTGAATGAATTACATTATCGTGAGTTGTACACAAATAAAATTTTATTTATTATGTGGATATCACTGTGATGTGCTTTCAACAGCACACTGCCACCTATAACACACAAACCTAAACAATTAAGTTAATTCAAACCATATATTCCGATCTGATATTTTCACGAAATGCAGCTGTTAATTTCTAGCCCCGATCATGCTATTTAACACCACTGGATTATTTTTTGTGGCCTTTCAGAACCAATCGAAGCGATTACAGCCTTAAAACTAAAAATTCATGAGGGTATTAACGAAATACGACCGCCATTTTGGCAAAATGCGATTGCTAATGTTGATAAAAGAATCGACATGCTTAAGAGTGGTCGCGGTGGAGAACTTTCCGATGCCATATTTCATTTAAAGTTGTCAAACCTTAATATTTTTCATACAATGAAGATTTGAAGAATTTGTTTTATTTTATTTTAAAATAAAAAACCTTTTATACTTCTATAAATTTAAAATTTTATAATTTTATAATAGTTTTATAATTTTATAGTTTTATAAATAATTAATTTTAATGCTGTTATACTTTCATTCTTTCATACTTTTACGCTTTTATAGTTTTATACTTTTATAATTTTAATACTTTTATTTTTTTATACTTTAATACTTTTGTACGTTTATACTTTTATACTGTTATACTTTTATATTTTAATACCTCTATACTAATAATAATTTAATACTCTCATATTATTATACTTTTATAATTTAATACTCTCATATTATTATACTTTTGTTTTTTATACTTTTATGTTTTAATACTTTTATACTTTTGTAGTTTTATAACTAAATACCTTAATACTTTTATAATTTAATACTTTTATATTTTTATACTTTTATATTTTTTATACTTTTATTTTTTAATTATTTTATACTTTTATACTTTCTTTCTCCACTTACTGTCTAACATAACTGCTTCAGATTTTTATATTTTTGGTTAATCCAATAGCATGAGTATTTGACGATGATATCATAAAATTAAAAATCAACAATGTCTGGTCGTGAAAATTTGCAATAACAAACACAAAAAGTTTTTGTTTCATGTAAAGAAAAATATAGGGAATATACGAAAAAAAAACAAACAGCAACACCAGTGAAATATGACAGTGTAAATTCTATACTATTTTTTTCCTGCTACGAAAATTCTGGCATTAAGTCCTTGTGAAAACTTGTGCCAAAAAAGCAGCGTATTCACAGATGGTTATTCTGTAATAAAATACACAATATTTTCCAACAATTTACCTAAAGCCAAAAGAAGGAAAAGTTTTTGTAAAAAAAGGTTTATTTTTCCCAACAAAAAGAACCCAAACTCCAAACGGAACCAAAATAAAAAAGAGAACATTTGAAAAAGGACTATATTTTACTTATGCATTTATATTTTTTTTTTGGCAGCACAACGTAGCATATTAAGCCAGCCACCCTTTTAGATTAAGATTTTTGCTTTATTTCAGAAAAAGATGAAAACACTACAGGGAAGGGTATATTTTTACTCCAAATGACTACTTTTTATGAAAGGGTGTTTATGTGTTTCAAAATAAAACAGTTTAACTGAGATTTACATGCCTTGATCATCCAATAATAATGTCTCTATTTTGGTCAGACGTTGTTTTATATAATATTAAAATGTTGTGTGTTTTGTTTGCCAGAGATTTCGTTTCAACTTTCTGTTTTCTATATGAGATTTTCATGGTCTTTTTTGGTGATGTGATGTCCTTGTAACAAGTATTATTTGTTGAGTCATGTTTTAAACCAGCCAGTTAGTGGTTGATTACGTATATTGCAAATGTATTTAACTTATTTGCAGAGTTGTGGGCATAGAGTTAGTGATTTGTATGTGAGTTTGCTAGACAATAAATTGGTGTTAAATTCATTGTTAATATTTTGTAATATGTATAAAAATCGTAAAGAAATTTTAAGGGTAATAATGCGGAGATTAAATAAGGAACTTAGTTTGTGACAAACTAAAAAGGGTTGTCAAAGACTTTTGCAATGTTAGCTATAGCAGTTTGTTTTAGTCTCCATCAACTAACTTGGTGAATTACGTTGAACATTCTATGTGTAGCTATTTGTCTGTGTAAAACACTCTCACGTTCAAAATACTTAAACGTAATTAATGAGTTGCTGGCATAAATGTTTGCCATTGTTCTAAGCTGTTTGGTATTGATAATCAGCAAAATTTGTGCAGTATAAAAAAGAGTTATTAACCAAAATTTGGGACAACTTTGTATAAAATTCAACAATATTGCTTAATTATTTGCCAACAGTGTTAGAGTAGTTTTTTTTAGTTAAAAGTGGCTATTAACGCTATTTCTGTAATTCTAGTTTCAGATAAGCCGAATTCTAACTGTTACGCATGTAAAAAAATCTTTAATTATCTTAAATATTTAAATATGTCAATTACTTTCTGCCTCTTTCTTTCTTATAATAAATAACTAAATGATTAATTAACTGCAAACACCTGCAGGTCATTGCCATAAGAATTTTTGAATGCAAATGTTTGTGGGTTACAGGCGTATTAAATATTTCTTTTGCTCACATACTTTGAACCTTATAAGCAATAACATTTATATCATTAGGAATGAATGTACATCATATACACATTATTCACACTAAACTACAAAACATACTGATATAAAGTCACGTGTCACTGTAACATTTCTGTCAATGCCTTACACCACCATCTCCTTTGTGTCTTTGGTGTCTAATGTTTGTCACTCACTGTGTTTTGTACTTGGTGTGTGACTGACTATCTATCGTGCTGTCCGAAGTTTTTTGTCTGTCCGGCTGTCTATAACATGTCAATGTTCAACATATAAAATGACCAGCATTAATACCCCCAAAAAATTTTATTTTACTACATAATAATGGGGCAACAAAAAATAGCGACAAAAGAAAGAAACAGTGATATTCTGTGTCTGTATGCTATCAAGAGTATGTTAAATGATTAATGAGTTTTGTTAGATTCATAAACTTACAGTTTTATTTCGGAGATTTATTTGGATTTAAAGAAATTTCAGTTTTGTAAAACAAATTTTTAGTTTAACAGCGATAACTATTAGGTAAAAAATCATTTATATTACAGATTAAAGACTGTCAAAGTATGCAAATTTAGAACATATTTCATCAGATATTTTATAGAGATAAGACACCCCTACAAAGTTCGTAAAAAAAACTTAAAATAGCTCCTCTATTTGGTCATTTTAAATAAAATGCAAGCCGATTCATAACATTTTAAAAGTATTAAAGTATACATGTATAAAATATATACATGATAAAAGTATAAAATTAAAAAAGTATACAAATAAGTGAGCATGAAAGTATAAAATTATAATAGTACAAAAGCATATAAGTATAAAGTGATTAAAGTACAACAGTATAGAATTATTAAAGTATAAATTAAAAAAGAGTAAGAGTACAAAAGTGTAAAATACAACAGTATAAAAACATAAAAGTGTAAAAATATAAGAATACAAAATTATAAGAGCATAAAAGTACAAAAGTATAAAATTACAAAAATTTTAAGTGTAAAAGTATAAAAATATAAATGTATATCACAACAAAAGTATAAAATTACAAAAATATAAAAGTGTAAAAGTATAAAATATTAAAAGTATAAATGTGTATCACAAGATTTCAGCCAAAATTTTATTGTGCACATTTTCATCTGATTATTTTTTACGATTTTTGGTGAGGTTTAACTAAAGGTACGGTCACATTTGGTAAATATTTACTTAAAAAACTGTGACCGCATGTTTTAGACGTTGTTTACTCTTACAAAAGTTTTGCAAGATCAGACAGCATCAAATAAATTAAAAATAAATATCTGTTGTGCTTTGGTCTAAATAAGAAAAATATTTTTAAATATATAACCGTTCAAATATATGTTATTTAGTGGTTACGTTTTTACATGAAGGAAAACTTGTTCGCTGTATTTTGCTATTATTGCATCATACCTGTTTCTCTACATTTTGGTTCCAGATCATTTCAACACATTATCCAACGTTTAGAAGTTATATTCCTTTTTTGTTACTTTGCTTAAAGTATTATGCCTATAGCACTTATTAATATGTACAACCTTTCAGAACCACCCTTAATATTTTTCCAGTTGAATTGCAGACAATTTGTGCTCAAAAGAATCTAATTTAAAATTTAAGAAAAACCCATAAATTTAACCAGTAAATCACCACCTACATTTTACTAACATAATATTTATGTAGCTTTATACCCTATGAGTTTGCTTTGAACTGCATGAATGAAATTTATTTTCTGCTCCCCTGGATTTAAGAGGTGTGTATTTCCTGTGCTATTTTTATTGCCTTGCCCGTGCTGTGCTATCTGTAGAAATTTATTGCTTAAACCCTTTACTAATGACAATTATTGTTTCGACATGTTTCGAATATTTTATGAATGTTTTTTTTTTAGTAAAGATCTCAAAAACAACAAGTGTTTTTAAGACATATTATATTTTGTATCTTTTCAATACAATTTTCCAAGCAATACATTTTGTAAATGCTGCTGTTGAGTGTGTATTGTTTAGTTAGCTAGATAAAAGTATTTAATAAAATTGTTAATTTGATTAGCAGATGTTTAGTTTAGAAGCAGCCGTCGATACTTTAGGTTTTCATCTACACTTTTTATTCAGGAATAAACATGCATTTGTTTGTTTGAAATGTATTTGTACGTGATTGTAAGTTTTTGGGGGTTTTATTGAGGTTGCCGGGGAGAAAATTTTTCAGAATATTTTCAAATTTCTTATTGTTTATTAGAGCTTAACTAATGTTGTTGACAACTATTGTTTTAATGGTTTGTAATAAACAAAATTGTATATAGAACAACATTGTCATCATCATGATTATAAGCCTTATGGTTACTAATAATTAAAGCATATTGTGAACAACAACATAATCTGGTCATGGTTTGGTGCGTTTTGTTATTGTTATATAATGAAATGTATAAAGAAGAAATATTTGTACCAACAATCATTCGATTTAACAAGTTTAATTAAATTGTAAAACCACATTTCACTTAAATTAAAAAATCTACAAACTCCTTCAACTTCAGTTTATTCAACTTCATTCCAAAGCAATTGTAATCCTTTAAAAACTTTCTTCCCCCTTTTTGCCAGAATATTTTTAATTTTTCAAATGTTTAACAAAAATTACCTTCATAGTTTTCCTTATTGATTTACCTTGAGCTTTTCACTTATTGTTCACTGCTATACAGCACTTGTTAAATACTTGAATACTTTTTAATTAAAATTTCTCTCAATTTGTTTACCCAAGTTGTTGTTGAATTCCTGCACGGCATTGAACGATTTTAGCTTAACACTTATAAAATCATTTTACAAATTAACTTGATCTTTGGGTTACAATTTACAAGACAATTAAAGCTAAAACACAAGCAAAAACGCACTCTATTGTTTACACAGCAACAACCGAACAAGTACTTGATAAAATTCCATTAAACTGCCAGACGTAACAAATTTTAGAATCTATGTATGTATGTATGTAAAAAAGCAGAATTTACAAATTACTTTTTCTCAAAACTTGAAATACACAACTAGGAAACTGAAGTAAAGGGTGATTTTCATACTCTTCCTTTTTGCCAGATGTCCCTTTAGAGGAACTTACGGTTTAAGGAATTTTAAAGACCTTTGCCAGGCCAAACTAATGTTATTGTTTAGTTTAATTTTCTTGAACAAAATTCTTAAAATATTTATTGTCTTTTTCTTGCAAATGTTCACAAACTGCTGCCCATTGTTTTTATAACCGGAAAAACATTAAAACCACTTAAGAATAAAATATTTGTTCTTCCTTAGCTTAAAATAGTATGGAACAAAACTTTTAAATTTGTGCAAAACCCTCGTTTAAAAAAACTCCTTGCTAGCAGCGTACACGGGAAATAGGTGTGTGTTTTTACGTTTTGTCTCAACATGTTTTAGCATGTTGTAACATGTTTTTATTTTGTTTTCTTAGTTGTTTTTCTATTATACTTAGTACTTAAGATTTTGTTGGAAACAAAATTATTGAAGAAACATGGTTAAATAACATGTGCTTAGAAATGGCAAAAAAATTAAAATGTAAAAGTGATGAACATTTTAATACTATGTCACAGCTGGTTGAAAATATAGTTTTTTTAAGAAATAAAGGAAAAAAATAACTTTTAAACATTAAAGTATAAAGAGTTCGGCCGTAACCGGAGAATTTTGGGGCGAAACCGAATCAAATCTTATAATCACACACACAAATCATAGGGCAATTCAAAACTAACCGAAACATGTCAAATGTACTATTATTCTAAATTTATTCCGTTTTCAGCTCATACATATACAGTGTACTTTCATGCTTTATACTTTCATCATTTTATACTTTTAAACTTTTATACGTGGACACTTTTATGCTTATAAACATTAATTCTTCCATACTTTTATATTTTTATACTTTTTTGCCTTATTACTTTTTTCTTTTGTACTTTTATAGTTTAATGCCCGACCATATAATACCCTACACCTAGTATACATATGTATAAAACATTTTTTCAGAAATGGGCGTTATATGGGTGGTTATATCTATTGTGGACCGATCATCTGCAAATTTAGTTTCATGATTTCTGTGAATTTAAATATTATATGTGTTAAACTTTATCTCGATATAAACAATTTTAAAGATTTATGGAGTTAAAGTGAATTACGGAGAGGGTCTTATATGGGAGTTTCGACTAATTATGGACCGATCACAATAAAATTGTACCGTATTGTTTGCATATACATATATGAAATATATTTGTGTTAAATATTATTTGGATACCAACATTTTTGAGTGAGTTATGTTCTTTAAAATGATTTTCGGAAGTGGGCCTTATATGGGAGCTATGATAAATTATGGACCGAGCTGCACAAAACTTGTAGATCTGATTTGGCTTCATTTATCACTCATTTGTGGTGAAATTTGTTTGGATACTTTCAGAATTCAAATATTTATGATTTTAAAACCCTAATTTCGGGAGAACATTTGTATGGGGGCCAGGTGAAATAATGGACCGATTTTTACCAGTTTCAATCCCAT